>CM046666.1:112010871-112036871 GCA_025594165.1 Tamias sibiricus
TTTTCTTACCTTGCCGCCGAATTCCCCGTACGGGCCGCCACCTGTCGCTGCCTGAAGCGGAAGTCGCTTGGAGCAGCGAACGCCACAGGAAAATTCGGAGGCAGGATGAAAATGAAAAAAGGTCTTTTATTCTTCTCCTCTCTCCAGCTCCAGCAATCACTCCAAATGCTCTAACTCCAACCACCACCTTCTTCTTCCCCACACACACTAACGAACCTCACCCAGTTATATACATATAGCTTTAACAAGGACACGTGCTTACAGCTCGAGCTTACAGGTGCGTCACGCAGTGTTCACGGGCATACAAAGATTCTTTGAATAATGTATCAACATCAGGTGGAAACTAGAACATCTTTTATGGCTCTCAGCTAACCGCAATCTTTAGCTATCTCCTTGATTATAGGCTCCTTCACATATTATGGATTTTTTTTTTTTTTTTTTTGTGTGGTACCGGGGATTGAACTCAGGGGCACTTGACCACTGGGCCACATCCCCAGCCCTTTTTTTGTATTTTATTAGAGACAGGGTCTCACTGAGTTGCTAAGTGCCTCGCCATTGCTGAGGCTGGCTTTGAACTCGCGATCCTCCTGCCTCAGCCTCCCAAAGTGCTGGGATTACAGGCGTGCGCCACCGCGCCCCGGCTTATGGATGGTTTTTATGTGTCCTGAATATCTTTATATGTCTATTTTTAGTTTCATACACACTCACACACACAAACACACACACACACACCACAAACAATTTAATATCATTTAAATGTACTACATTTTTTAACCAATAATATGTTTGAGCAAAATTTAAGTTTTTGAAGTTGAACAATTAATCTGTAATTACTTTTCATAGTGATATTTCTTTTTTTACATTTCTCTGATCATTTTTGTAATCTGGATTGACTAATATATACAAATATGAATATATACAAATATAATATATATACACACACACATATATATATGGGTTTTCAAATTTTCATCATTTGAAATTCACTGTCCTTACTGTGTCTAAGATCCTATTTTCCCAAACCTTCTCAATCACTAGATTTTTTTTTTTTTTTTTTTTGTACCGGGGATTGAACTCAGGGGCACTCGACCACTGGGCCACATCCCCAGCCCCTTTTTTTGTATTTTATTAGAGACAGGGTTTCACTGAGTTGCTAAGTGCCTCGCCATTGCTGATGGCTGGCTTTGAACCCGCGATCCTCCTGCCTCAGCCTCCCAAAGTGCTGGGATTACAGGCTTGCGCCACCGCGCCCGGCTGTATTAAACCACAAAGTGCTGGGATTACAGGCTTGCGCCATATCTCCCAAAGCGCATGAACTGTATTAAAATACAGTTTTAATTCACAGTTCTTTAATTTGAAGTTAGGTTGAGTCTACTTTACATAAAATAATGATTTATACTCCTAACCCCCAAATAAAAGAAACAACAAGAGATAAATCATCCTATGATTTGAGGAATATAATGTTGATCTTCCCCAGAAAGTCTGCAAAATTTTTTGTGGGTATATTATTTATTAATCCCAAGTTTAGTCCTAATGATCTGTTCCTTCAAATTTGATGGGAAAGTAAAAGCTTGTAGGTGAAATGAGGATAATAACTTACTTCTTGGTAGCTAAGTAGAGTATGTGAGGAGAATTCCATCATGAAAGAACCAAAGGAGACCCCAATAAGAATTTACACTTGAGAACTACTGACATCCCTGGGAGCTATCCAGGGTACTGGATCAAAACTCTGTCTGACCCAAACGACCAGAGCCCATGGTGTCCATACATGTAATCTCTGTTGTACTTTCACTATGACTTCCCAAATCCCAAATACCACTCCAAAACTACAGCTATTTTGTATATAACTATAGCTATTTTGCATAGCTATTTTGTATATAATTTTTTATAAATTATAAAATTAATCAATTTTCTCAAATATATTTGAGTTTTTGCTTAACCCTTTTACTTATTTACCTATGTTTATTCCCATGACCACTTATTTATGCCTTAACAAGGCAAAGCCCACTAAAATGTCTCACTGACATATAACCTATGTTAACCTCACTCTTTGAAAAGTGGAGAGTCAAAATGTACAATCATAAATGTGGGAAAACTAAAAATTTATAAGAAAATCCAGGGTAAACAAGAGTAAAAGATGACCCAAGGAATAAAAAAATGCAGAAATGACATGGTAGTATGATATAAAACAAGAGATTAAGAAGAAACTTTTAAAAATTCAGAGAATTTTAAAAAATAAAAATTTCCCTAGAAGTGTTGAAAAATAACAATAGGGAACTTTTTCAGAAGATTAAACAAAGAGGTCAAATGCAGGAACAAAATAACACAGGAAGCCATATATTCAGACAATACAATTTCAGAAAATGATAGTGATAGAGAAAGGAAGTTATAATTTTTCCAAAGAAGGGATGGAAAATTTTTCAAGATCCTAACTATATAGACTAACAACTAGAAAGTATACCAACTGATGAGATTATAAAAAACTCCCAAGAATGGTTTAGAGGAACAAAATATAAAAACGTGTTAATCTATTAATAATTATTGTAAGGATAGTTTTGCATAGTAAGGAATCAGAAAATTTTCCAGCATTTAATAAGAAGATGCTAGAAGATACACCACCAAAATAAGAGGGGTAACCAAAGAGGAGATAGAAATAGGATTCATGGAACAATAAATTCAGTTTAGAAAAGCTCTCAAGAGATGTCCCATAATAATAACTGTGCATCAGTCTATGATAATAACTATCCCAGATTGGAGTAGGATACTCAATAGATTGGATGATGTGATAAAATTTTAATATTAAAAACTGAGTGAATCTGAGACAAAAGCATGATAGGTATTAATTCTTTAAAGAATATTTTCTATATACCTTAAGATATTTGAATAGAAATGAGTAAGTTTAGACTACAAAATATTTAATTATTAATTTTATTCTCAAATTAAATGGTTGTTGATAAAAGAATTCACAATCAAGCTCAGGTTCTGGCTTTTGAATTTTTTTCCTTCAGAAGTAGCATGTGTTTTGTCCAATAAAACCTGTGTGTGTGTGTGTGTGTGTGTGTGTGTGTGTGTGTGTGTGTGTGTATGTAGACAATCCCTTTTCCCTACTCCAAACTCCCTCTATGGAAAATCACTGTTAATGATTTGGTGTGAACTTTTCCAAAGATTTTCCTATGTACAAAGATGTACATATCAACATACCTGCTGTACAGGAGAATTACAAAAATATCTAAGTCGTTTTTAACCTTTCCTTCGTACATAGGTTACTATACTCAAACATGTAACTTACAAAAATAAATATATACTCATCTTTAGACCACCTTTCTCTTTGTGGGTAAAAGACTGGTTGCAGCCACAAGAAGATCTTAACATAGGTTATGTTTGAAGAAAAATATGTGGGTGGTTGTTATTTTCCTTTGTTCCCCCTACTGTTCCACATTACATTTGAAAATAACGTAAACATTTTTAATTTGAAACTATTATGAGTCTTCTAAATATACCATGCAAATAGTAAAAGGGAAGCTACACACATTTTTCATATAAAATGTTTCCTGTTTAATTTAATGAAATATATTTGTATTTTTCCTATTAAAAACTATTACTTTAAACCTTTCAATAACATATTCTGACCTGAGTTGTGTTTGCCAGAAGAATGAAGCCAAGAGCAATGGAGTCCGTCCAAACCTAGACATTTACAGACAGCTCTTGTCAACACAGTGTTTCATTTTGTTTTCCCCACACACATGCACCTCTAATATGCTTTAGAAACACATGCTAATTCCCCTGAGCAGTATTAAAGCAAAAATCACATTCCCAGATCTTAGGAAAAGGAAAGTTTTCTGTTACTGATACCCAGTAGTGACTCATAAAGTTTCTAGGAAAACAGGTACTATAATCTCGTATCTTCCTTTCCACTCCCTGCATATTCCATCCTCCTATTCCTAATCTATTTTATAAAGATTATCGTATTCTTCTTATTTCTCTGTCTCATCTCCTCCTTCAACGTCCAGTCCTCTCTGGAATTTCCATTTGAAAACTGTTTTTCCTTCTCAACATTCTTGAAAAAATGTGACTTATATGAAACTAATCCAGAATTACTTGTACTATGTGTATGAGTTGCTTTTAAATCATATCCAGACTTATCTCTTGAATTTGATTATGAGATCCTAGAGTACTATATTGGATACTTCATTGTTTCTTCCACTGTATCAAACATACTGCTGAACATCCAGTTTCCATCAAGAAAATCCTACATGATTGATTAGGAAATTACCCCCAAATCACTTCTGATTTTTTCAAATATGCTTTTCTTGTCTCTTTCTGGAGATTCAGTGCTGCTCCTCCTCCTTCTGTTACAATTGACCCCAAGCTGTCTCCTTACAGATGCTTTGCTTTTTGCTTTCAGACAGATAGAAAGAGACAGGAGAGTGAGATGATAAGGACTTCTGAGGTGACTGAACTTTAATATCAAGGAAAATAGATCCATTTTGAAGGAAATTCTTAAGAGAATTTGTACTTTCCTTGCAGTTCTCCTGAAAGAGATATGAAGAGCATGCTGAATTATTTAGTATCTCTATGGTTCAGTTTCCTATTCTTTGCAATAATACATATTTATGTCAGCTATCCAGAAGCTCAATGCAGTAACATATTTAGAGAGCTCATCAGAGTGAATGGTTCAGAGTTAGCATTACTGTAGCATCATTAATGTCATCATCACAAAATCATAAGGTAACTGCTACCCTGTCTTTACCCTGAAATAATTTTTTAAATGTCCTTTACATTTAGCATCTTCTGTATGCTTCTAATATAATCATGTTCCTAAAAATGAGTCAGCATGAAATTTTCCTAGATTCCTCTCCAAAAGAATTGCAGAAAGGTCTTAAATGTATAATACTCTAGAACATACTCCAAGTTACTTACCCAGAAGGTCTAGTATATTCTCAGTACTGCAACGTGAATATTCAGACTGCATATTTGGTTCTCTAATTTACAGAACACATTTTCTGTGTGGGGGAGGAAAGTTAAAGGAATGGAGTAAATTTAAAGCACTGCCAAAATAGTAAAAAATGAATTTGCTTGCAAAAAGTGAGAAGTGGAAAAAAGCTTTGGAACAGCAAAGGCTTATACCTGGAATATCTATTAAGTAATAAATAGTTACATTAGTTTGCTATTTTGAATAAAATAAATAGTGAGAAAGTACGCGTCCAATAGAACTATTTTTCAAATCCAAGTAGAGACCAGACGTGTTTTCCAATGTACCAGACGTGTTTTCCAATGTTTTAAAAATGGCTAACACAATTAAAAAGACAGCATGGTGGAGCTGTGACCAGAGCAAGAGGTAGGCATCTGCCCGCCTGCGGGAAGGAGAGATCCAGCTGCCAGTTTGCCTGGCCTGCAGGGCCCAGAGAGGCAGCTCCCTGCTGCTGCACACAGGGCCAGACCTGGGGAAGGACCTTCTCCACTCCCTGCGACCCGCCCAGCTGTGACCAGAGCAAGAGGTAGGCATCCGCCTGCCCGTGGGAAGGAGAGATTCAGCCGCCAGTTTGCCTGGCCTGCAGGGCCCAGAGTGGCACCTCCCTGCTGCTGAACGCAGGGCCCATCCTGAGGATAAGCCCCCTCCACTCTTCTACTGTGCCATTCTGCAAAGGGCCAAAGGTGCAGCCTTGACTCCACTAACAGGATTGCTGACTGGATAGGATCCGGATCAATTGGCTTAATCTGGAAGGGAAATAAGAAGGGCTTCCAGGGGTCCATTTGGCTTGAGACTTATTCCTGGTTTCAACGTTTTTGTTTGTTTTGTTGTTTCTTGGGGGGGTTGTTTGTTAGTTTCTGGTTTTTTTTGTTGTTGTTGTTTTGTTTTGTTTTGATTGACAGTGTGTTTGTTTGCTTCTGCTCCTCTTTGCTTTTTTTCTTTTCTTCCTTCTTACTTTAGTATTTTTTCTCCTTCCTTCATCTTCCCTATTTACACCCTGCCATTGCATACTCAACAAAGGCAAAAACAAGTTATACGCAGAAATTGGGATTTTTTGAATGAGTACAATTGAAATATATAGCAAAGTGGTGTTATATATAGTGTATTCTCTATTTTCTAGACTCACTCTCTCTCATACTAATTTCTACTCCTTGGTCACTTTTTTTTTTTTTCTTCCTTTTTTTTTTTCTTTTTCTTTTTCTCCATCTTTCTTTATTTCTTCTCTCAACCGCTGCATAAAGTAGGTTTATATATAAATTGGTCTTTCTACCTAATCATTCACTATTTCCTCTCTCATCTGCTGATACTAAACCACTTCCATAGAACTCTCTTTTCATACTTTCTAAGAAAGAACAAGTCAGTTCACTCACTTCCCTCTTACTAAACATATCACCTCTGTGTCCATTACTTGAATCTATAAAGCCCCATTAGAAGCTTACAGACTAAATTGGAAACAATATCTAGGTTAACTAAATCTGTACATTGTGATCAAACTTGGATTCTCTGAATAGAAAGTGTCTGATTTTAAAGTGTAAAGGAAATATAAGGGGATCTGATAGCATTGTACTACAGGAGCAACGTAAGTTTCTAAGGTAAAATCAAAATAGTCAAGGTCCCATAGTGCAAGAAGAATAGACGTACAAGCAAGATGAAGAAACAAGGAAGGAGAGTGACACAAACAAATCAATATACCTCCTCAGTAGATTCCATGGCATGCACAGTTGGTGAAATGACAGAGATGGAATTTAGAAATTACATTTGCCAAATTCTTGCGGAACTTAAGAATGAACTCAAAAATGAGATGAGGGAGCAAGTACAGATGGCGAAATATCATTTTGACAAAGAACTCCATAAACAAATACAGGAAGTAAAAGATTACTTCAATAGGGAGATAGAGGCTCTAAAGAGAAACCAAACAGAAATTCCGGAAATAAAAGAAGCAATAAACCAAAATAAAAGCTCAATCGAAAGTATCACCAACAGAGTAGATCACTTGGAAGAAAGAACCTCAGACAATGAGGACAAAATATATACCCTAGAGAAAATCTAGATTACACAGCAAAAATGGTAAGAAACCAAGAACAGAACAACCAAGAATTATGGGACAACATAAAAAGACCAAACATAAGAGTGACTGGGGTAGAGGAGGGGGCAGAGTTTCAAGCCAAAGGAATGAATACTTTATTTAATGAAATAATTACAGAAAATTTTCCAAACTTGAGGAATGAATGGGAAAACCAAGTTCAAGAGGCTTACCGAACACCAAACATACAAAATCACAACAGATCCACACCAAGACACATTATAATGAAAATGCCTAATATACTGAGCAAGGAGAGAATATTAAAAGCCACAAGAGAAAGGAAGCAAATTACATATAGGGGGAAACCAATCAGACTATGTTCAGACTTTTCTACCCAGACCGTAAAAGCAAGAAGATCCTGGAATAGCATATTTCAAGTTCTGAAAGAAAAGGGATGTCAACCAAGAATCCTATATCCAGCAAAATTGAGCTTTAGATTCGAAGATGAAATAAAAACCTTCCACGACAAGCAAAAGTTAAAAGATTTCGCAGCTCAAAAGCCAGCACTTCTGAACATCCTGGGCAACATTTTTCATGAAGAAGAATATTAAACTAAGGGAAATACCAACCAGAAGAGAAACCAAATCAAGCTAAAGACCATAATTCAAATAAAAATGGATAGGAATAAAAATCACATCTCAATAATAACCCTGAATGTTAATGGCCTAAACTCGCCAATCAAAAGACACAGATTATCAGAATGGATTAAAAGAAACAACCCAACAATTTGCTGTCTCCAAGAAACACACCTCATAGAAAAAGACATAAACAGACTGAAAGTGAAAGGCTGGGAAAAGTCTTATCACTCACATGGCCGGCGGAAACAAGCAGGGGTTTCCATTCTCATATCAAATAAGGTAGACTTCAAACCAAAACTAATCAAGAGGGACAAAGATGGATATTTCTTACTACTTAAGGGAACCATTCATCAACAGGATATAACAATCATAAATCTATATGCCCCAAATAATGGAGCACCTACATTCATCAAACAAACTCTTCTCAAATTCAAGAGTAAAATTGACCACAACACAGTTATTCTAGGGGATTTCAACACACCTCTCTCACCAATAGATAGATCATCCAAACAAAAGCTAAACAAAGAAATCTTAGGCCTCCTTAAAACAATTAATAACTTAGACTTAACAGACATATATAGAATATTTCATCCCGCAGTAAAAGAATACACTTTTTTTTCAGCAGCACATGGCTCTTTCTCCAAAATAGACCATATATTATGTCACAAGACAACTCTCAGCAAATATAAAAAAATAGAGATACTACCCTGCATGCTATCGGACCATAAAGGGATGAAATTGGAAATCAACGACAAAACAAGGAATAAGAAAAACTACTCCATCAACTGGAAGCTAAATAACATGCTACTGAATGAACAAGGGGTTAAAGAAGACATCAAAGAGGAGATCAAAAAATTCCTAAAATGAGAACACAGATACATCGTATAGAAATCTCTGGGACACTATGAAGGCAGTAGTAAGAGGAAAATTCATTGCACTGAGTTAATTCCTTAAAAGGAAAAAAAACCCAACAAATAAATAACTTAACATCACACCTCAAAGCACTAGAAAAAGAAGAACAGATCAACACCAAGAGCAGCAGAAGACAGGAAATAATTAAAATCAGAGCAGAAATTAATGAAATTGAGACTAAGGAAACAATTCAAAGAATTGACAAAACTAAAAGTTGGTTCTTTGAAAAAATAAACAAAATTGACAGACCCTTAGCGATGTTAACGAAAAGAAGAAGAGAAAAAACTCAAATTACTAACATTCATGATGAAAAAGGGAATATCACAACAAACATCTCAAATATACAGAATATAATTAGAAATTACTTTGAAAACTTGTACTCTAACAAAATAGAAAATACTGAATGCATTGACAGATTTCTAGAGTAATATGATTTGCCTAAACTGGATCTGGAGGTTATACACAATTTAAACAGATCAATTACAAGCAAAGAAATAGAAGATGTCATCAAAAAGCTACCAACAAGGAAAAGTCCAGGTCCTGATGGGTTTACAGCCGAGTTCTACAAGACTTTCAAAGAAGAATTAATACCAATGCTCTTCAAACTATTTCAAGAAATAGAAAAAGAGGGAGCTCTTCCAGACTCTTTCTATGAGGCCAATATTACATTAATTCCAAAGCCAGGCAAAGATGCATCCAAAAAAGAAAACTTCAGGCCAATATCTTTAATGAACATAGATGCAAAAATCCTCAACAAAATTCTGGCAAATCGGATACAAAAACATATCAAAAAGATAGTGCACCACGATCAAGGGGGGTTTATTCCAGGGATGCAAGGCTGGTTCAATATTCGAAATCAATAAACATAATACATCTCATCAATAGACTTAAAGATAAAAATCATATGATTGTCTCAATAGATGCAGAAAAAGCATTTGACAAAATACAGCACCCCTTTATGTTCAAAACACTAGAAAAACTAGGAATATCAGGAACATATCTCAACATTATAAAAGCTACTTATGCAAGGCCCAGAGCTAACATTATCTTAAATGGAGAAAAATTGAAAGCATTCCCTCTAAAAACTGGAACAAGACAGGGATGCCCCCTTTCACCACTGCTATTTAACATAGTACTGGAAACTCTGGCCAGAGCAATTAGACAGACGAAAGAAATTAAAGGGATCCAGATAGGAAAAGAAGAGCTCAAATTAGCACTATTTGCTGATGACATGATACTATACCTAGAAGACCCAAAAAACTCTACCAGAAAACTTTTACAACTAGTAAATGAATTCGGCAAAGTAGCAGGATACAAAATCAATACCCATAAGTCAAAGGCATTTTTATACATCAGTGACAAAGCCTCTGAAAGGGAAATGATGAAAACGACCCCATTTACAATAGCATCAAAAAAAAAAAAATACCTGGGAATCAACTTAACAAAAGAGGTGAAAGACCTCTATAAAGAAAATTATAGAACACCAAAGAAAGAAATCATAGAAGAACTCAGAAGATGGAAAGACCTACCTTGCTCTTGGATAGGTAGAGTCAATATTGTCAAAATGTCCATACTTCCAAAGGCATTATACAGATTTAATGCAATTCCAATCAAAATTCCAATGTCATTTTTCAAAGAAATAGAAAAAGCAATCATGAAATTCATCTGGAAAAATAAGAGACCCAGAATACCCAAAGCAATCCTGAGCAAGAAAAGTGAAGCAGGGGGCATCACCATACCGGACTTTAAATTATACTATAGAGCAATAGTAACTAAAACAGCATGGTATTGGCACCAAAACAGATGGGTGGACCAATGGTACAGAATTGAGGACACAGAGACTAATACATATAATTTCAGTTATCTTATATTAGACAAAGGTGCCAAAAATGTACAGTGGAGAAAGGATAGCCTCTTCAACAAATGGTGCTGGGAAAACTGGAAATCCATATGCAACAAAATGAAATTAAACTTGTATCTCTCACCATGCACAAAACTCAATTCAAAATGGATCAAGGACCTAAGAATTAGATCTGAGACAATACGCCTAATAGAAAAAGTAAGCTCCAATTTCCAACATGTTGGATTAGGCCCCAAGTTCCTTAATAAGAATCCTGTAGTGCAAGAACTATTACCAAGAATTAATGAATGGGATAGATTTAAGCTAAAAAGCTTCTTCTCAGCAAAAGAAACAATCAGTGAGGTGAATAGAGAGCCAACTAATTGGGAACAAATATTTAATACATGCACATCAGATAGAGCACTAATTTCTAGAATATATAAAGAACTCAAAAAACTTTACACCAAAAAAGAAAATAACCCAATCAATAAATGGGCTAAGAAACTGAAAAGACACTTCTCAGAAGAAGATATACAATCAATCAACAAATACATGAAAAAATGCTCAACCTCTCTGGCAATTAGAGAAATGCAAATAAAAACTACTCTAAGGGCTGGGATTGTGGCTCAGCGGTAGAGCGCTCGCCTCGCACGTGCGCGGCCCGGGTTCGATCCTCAGCACCACGTACAAATAAACGCATTGTGTACAACTAAAGCAAATAAATGAATATTAAAAAAAAAAATTCTGTTTAAAAAAAAAAAAAAAAAAAACTACTCTAAGATTTCATTTCACTCCAGTCAGAATGGCAGCTATCAAGAACACAAACAACAATAAATGTTGGAGAGGATGTGGGGAAAAAGGCACACTCATACATTGCTGGTGGGACTGCAAAATGGTGCAACCGCTATGGAAAGCAGTATGGAGATTTCTTGGGAAAATGGCAATGGAACCACCCTATGACCCAGCCATCCCACTCCTGGGTCTGTTCCCAAGGGACTTAAAAACAGCATATTACAGTGACACAGCCACTTCAATGTTTATAGCAGCACAATTCATAATAGCTAGGTTGTGGAACCAACCTGGATGTCCCTCAGTAGATGAGTGGATAAAGAAAATGTGGTATATATACAAATTGGAATTTTACTCAGCAATTAGAATAAAATAATGGCATTTGCAGGTAAATGGATGAAGTTGGAGAATATAATGCTAAGTGAAATTAGTCAATCTCAAAAATCCAAATACCAAATGTTTTCTCTGATATAAGGAGGTTAGTTCACAGTGTGATTGGATGGGGGTACATAGGATTAGAGGAACACTAGAAAGGTCAAAGGAAAGGGAGGGTAAGGGAGGGAGCAGTGGGGGGGAGAAGGGGGGAAAATGGTGGTTGAATGAGATGTATATCACTATCCTAAATGCATGATTAAAGATCTGAATGGTACTTATATACTTTGTATAGAAGCAGTTGTATGTAAAAAGATGATATACTTGTGCATTATGAATAAGTAAATAAATAATCTAAAAAAAAGAGGGGGGTATAGGGATATATTGGTGGTAAAGAGGTGGTCAGATTGGCATGAAAATGAATGGAAGTTGACTCTGTTGCGAGATGATATGAATAGTTTTCTCTTGTTAATGGATGTGTTAAAAGCACCTTATAATGCAATAAATAAACTGATTAAATATTTTTTAAAAAAAGACAGCATGGTGGAAGAAGATACTGATATTTTGAAAAATTAATATTACAGTTATCCTAAAATTTTCATATTTTAATAAGGTAAAATTTACAAAGAGAAAGGTGCATATCTTATGTTTAGTTCAATAGGTTTTAAATACGTATACCTCTATGTAACCAATCAAGAAAATGAATATTCCCATCACCACAGAAAGTACCATCCTAGTCCCTTGCATCCAAACTCCATTACCTATAAACAGCAACTCTTCCAGTTTCTGTCACTATAGATGAGATATGCTGGTTCTTGAATCTAAATGTAAATAGCATCATAAAGTAAAAATCAACAAAGTGATTTTTAAGTGTGACATTAAAAAATATTAAACCAGTTCACGTTAACTTCATTGTGGTGATGTTATAGTATGTGAAGTATAATTTTTGATCTACCACAAATATGGTTTTCATTAATACTTTCTGTACATTTTCCCAAATTATGCTATGAATTTTTTATTCTGTTACTTGCAAGAAAATAGGAAGAGCTAAACAAATTAAAGTTAATAGAATGTACCAGTTTGGAGTAATTCAATGTTGACTCATTTTCATTGCTGCAGAATATGTGAATCATGGTAGACACTTTGAAAACTATCTTTATTTGTGTAATGCTATAGCTGTAAAAACATCAACTAGAAGAAGCTAAAGGCATAAGAAATTTAATGGAAAACATGCAAAGTCAAATGAAGTGGGAATGTGATTAGGACTGGGAATGGAGCCAAGGAGAAGAAGGTAGGGCAATAAGGATAAACCAAAATAGGGAAGAGTACAAATTGATACTGAAATTCCTGAAAGAGCTCAGTAATATTTTTTTCTAACCTGTCACCCTTCCCTTTTTGAAAATGAAGGCAACTATGAAATCCTTGCAGAGAACGAAGGAAAAACAGCAAAAATTCTAGGAATGATGTTTTTAGAAAAACCATTATAATTATGAAGTATACCAATAATTGTAAAAAGGTAAACAAAGAGCTTAGGAGTATGAGGCCCTGGAGTAGATACTGATCTCAAAGGAGAAAATAGTCTTATATTCAAGAATATTAATTTACCATCTTCTAGGAGAGTAAGCAGCACCCTTCACTCCTCTCACATTTCCATTGAGTTTTGGTGTTCTTTCCAATGCCAAAGAATTGTATATGCATAGTGTGAAACAAGTAAGAAATGGACATTTGGCAGAAATTTTAGTATTGACATGCTTAATGTTCATTATACATACTCTATCATATACTTTCTCTACAAGTTAAACTTGATTTTCCAGACTCATACTGATGCTAACTGCCAGCACTGGCAAGCTGTATTTTGTAATAGCTATTTCCAGGAGTCCTTTGGTATGTGTTTGGGTGATGGTTGTGGGGGTGGAGAAGAGCAGCAGATAGAAGTGGTAGTGGTTGAGGAATGGATTAAGCTAAAAGGGATCTTGCTAAACAAGCAACCTGGGAAACCTCATGGGAAGATTATGACTGTCAAATGTGGTGCATAAATTTGGTTCAGTTATACTTTAGGACATTTCAGAATTACAAAAGCTTTACTAGCCTAAACTTCTCTAAGGTAAGACAGTAAAATAAACACCAATATTCCTTGCTTCTAACTCATCATTAATTATAACTAGTTCAAAAACTATAACTATCTGAAACCTTAATTTAGAACTTAAATTATCACTGACTTTCTAATTTATTGACCCAAAGATTTAATTACATATTAAAATAATCTTAATATATCTTCATAGTAGTATTTAGATCTAATTCATTTATAGATCAATTGCTATTGTAAATATCTAAAATTTCATTACATGTATCTTGAATAAAACTTTGAAAATGTTTTAAATGTGGTTTCAGGACACTTCAAATTGTTCATTTGATGTCTCTTACTACCTACTTTTTTCAGTTGAAAGACATACATTCAGGAGAAAATTAAGGCAAACTTTTGGTTAAACATCCTTTGATCCTTTTCTTTTAGCAATCTTTATAGTACAAAATAAAAATTCCAAAACTGCCACCATAATGGAAGATGGAATCTGAAATTGTTTTGTTCCTTCATTTCTCAGATGTAGATCACAAGGACTCCCATAAAGCATCAAGTAAAAGCATTTTGAAATGAAATGACTCATGTTATTAAAGCAAATTTCACCACCAACTAACACAGATTCTTAGCCACAAGTTCTCCCATAACACTTCATAGTTTATTTGTTTGAGAGGGGGAAGTAAAAGTTTCACCTTGGAAGCTTCAGAAAGCTGCTTTCTGTAAAACAACCATGACACAAAGTTTATAAGAAAGATATTTTCATAACGTTTAGTACATGGTAGCAGAATTTATCCCGAATGGAGTAGTGTTTATTTATTGTTAATAGTGTGTACTGCACTGTAACTGACCTCTTTTGCATTAGAAAGAACTCGCTTTGCTTCTCACAGATACACCACTTCCAAAGAGGTAGCTGCTAACTTGGGACAGTTCAAAGGGATTTAGTGTGCAAAATCATACTGCCATGAATACGGTGTGCTGTGTATCAGGATGTGTGTGTATGTGTGTGTGCCTTCATGCATGTACACGTGTACATACACATGGATACATTCATGAAGTCAGAAATAAAAACTGTGGTGTTTATAGACCAAGCCTCATGCATGTCTGTCCAGTTTGTATACTAAAATCTTGGCTGAAATGCTCAGGTAGAATCATTTGATCCAGAATTCTAGAAATGGTGACTCAACTTGGGATTTTATGAATCACAAAATTTATGAACAAATCCAAATTACAAAACCAGGAAAATACACATTAAACTCTGCTATTTACTGAAGAACAAATATTTTGAAATAATCCTTGAAAGCCATACAGTAGAGTTCTGACATAAACTTATAGTTTCTTTTCACTACAAACCTAACAAACAAATTTTATAGGTTGTGGCGTTTAGAATTATATTTTGCTGGTCCGTGCTATATTTCTTTTCCATGGTCTGGCTAACCCTCTTCTATGCACCACCTGAGATAGTAGCTGGACAGTCACTGTTTCATATGGGGCTTTCAGCTTCAGTGCTTATTTATGAATTTGTTCTAAGTTCACGTTAAGTACAGCTTTATAACTCAATTTTCATGCACCCAAATTTCCTTTTCCAGCCATTTTGCTATCTTCAACTAGAGATATCATCTCTGTTCCTCTATTCCCCGCCAAGATGTGGAAGTGGGGAGGGGTGCATTATTCTTCCTTTGTTGGGACAGTAACTTTTTTGACTAGGAAGTTTACACAGAAATATTAATATTCTGTTTTAATTACCTTACACGTTACCTTCAGATCACTTATAAACACATTACACAAGGTGAAACAAGAAATCCAAGAGGAATAGTGGGTTTTCCTAGAGGATTGTGACACAGTGGCATTTTTTTTATTTACCAAAGTAAGATTAATTACATTAGCACCATATGTGTAATGAGTTTTAGGTAAATATCAGTAGCAAAATGAAAGGTGGGTTTGAAATTACACTATTTTGTTCTGACAACTGATTTGTCCTATGTTGATATGATTTCACAAAGTGTCATTAATTAAGCTGTTATTAATTTTGGTGGTATTTGTTAAGGTTAATATAAGGAAATGATGTTCAACCAAATAATTCTGGGAGAACTTTTCATTCTAATATATATTTCCATTTTTGGTTTTACATACAATGACACAGTCTAACATTCAATTTGAACTTGCTTTAAGTAGTGATTATTTTCTAAGGAATATCTATTTTAAAAAATGAAAATATAAATGTTCTCCATACCATAAAATACCTATTTGATATTTTTGTATCATGGTGAAGGCTGATTTTACAGCTACGGTCTACAGTCATATCAACATGAAGAAAGTATAATGATGTCAGATTATGTTGAAGTCCTTTGCCCACATGGTTATATTGCAAAGCCATCTGCTTTATCTACAATACAGAGCAGACCCACATAGCTATATCTTCAAAGAAGTGTGTCATCTTATGAACACCAGTATCTGTACTTTTTATTTTAAATAGCTAAAAAAAAAAAAAAAAAAAAAAACCTGACTCCTACAAATCAACTTCATTTCCCAATTTAATATATTTCCAATTCCTGCAAAAGCAGGTGCTGTGATAACAAAAGCATTATTTTTTTGCTGTAATTGTTGTAATGCTTTAATGGGATAACAATTTTAAAACTATATTTAGAATCAAAAATAGATGGTGGTTGCCGGAAAGGGATTGCAGCCTGGAACGGCAGCGCCGCGGGAAGGAGTCCGGAGACAGGATGGAGACGAAAAAATTCTTTAATCTTTCTGTCTCTGTCTCTTGTAATTTCTAACACTACATACACACTCTCACAAGAAACCAAGCACGTACTCTTACAAGAAACTACAATGTATCTATACAATAGCGATAACCCTGTCCTTTCTCTCTCTGGTCTCATCCCATGCGCCCGAGCAGGAATGGTGCTTGCTCGATCTGCCGAGTCACTCCTCAAATCTCTCGAGATCTTGGGCCAAGTCCCGTGAGACTACGGAAGGCGACAATGCCCAAAAATGTCAATCTGCTGAGTCATTGCTCAAATCTCTCGAGATCCTGGGCCAAGTCCCGTGAGACTACGGAAGGCGACAATGCCCAAAAATGTGTATGGCCCATAGTCAACCGCAATCTTAGCTATCTCCCCAAACAGGGCTCCTGCATTTCCCCCTTTTGTTTTAAAAGAGGGGATGCTCTAGGACGTCTATGTGCAACCAACATTCTTACCCGTCATTGGATAATCAAGGCTGTGCCCTTGACTCCTGTCTTAGGTTGATATGTCGGCCACATGAGACTGTCCCGTGTGACTGTGCCTGTCTTAGGTTGTCCCCCTCTGGGGATCTTACCCGTCATTGGCTAACCAGCCATCCAATGGAGCCCTTTAGGATCGACTGTGTAAGATGACTAAACAGCCGTCCAATTGGGAGGAGATGCTGCGGCTTTAAGGCGACAAGCCTTTTGGTGACAAGTCAAATTGCATAGCATATCAAATTCTTTAAACAAATCAGCTGCCCTAAGTTCTATCAAGTAACACAGTGAGTTCTCTAAACAAATACCCGCAAGGTACTGTCCCATGAAGTCCCAAACAATGAAAGATCAAAATGTCCACTTGTTATAACACGTAGATCTAGGAGGCCCCATGCATGCAGAGCAGAGGCCACACTGCTGGTGAGGTTGTTTGACATTTGAGCAGCAGGGATGCTTGCAGCGACCGCGATCCCTGCAGCTGTAGAAGCAGCCGTCTTTTTTATGTCTAGACGATGCCACCGGCAAATCTTCAGGGCCCGCTATCTAGAGACTGAAGCATCAATTGTTAAAGGAAAGGCAGTGCTATTCCAGCACTGAGTCAAGAGGCGAGTTGTCAAACTAAATAATAGAATTATTAGATTGGAAAAATAAGTTGATTTCTGCTCACACACATTGTAGCCTGTGCTCCCACAAACATAAGCTGGCAAAACATCATATTTAGAACAAAACAAAGAAAGACTGAGGGTAATTACTGCATTAAAGATAGATTAAAGAAAAACTAAAAGCACTTTGGAGAAATAATTTGTTAGCTGGAACTCTCGAGTTTCTGCATACACAGCAGTCCTTTACCTGTTGAAATAATTGAAATTAATCATTTATTAAACAAATGAAGTTAATAACAAATAAGCAACCTCATGTCAAAACACCAAAATATCAGGTTATACAGCACTAGTCATATTTTTTGCTAAAGAGAAGTCCCTGGGACACCTATAAAACAAAATTGAAGGTACCTTCACTTATTAAATTATTTACCCATTTTGAATACTCTTAAACTTAAATGAATTAGAGTTATTTGGATCCATATATATATATATATATATATTCACAAGCGCTTTGTTATTTTTGATGTCACACTGGACAGACGCACATACAAACATATATTTGTGACGTCACATTAACATGAAATTTAGACAAATACACAAATAAACACATATATAAAAAGTAAAAAATATATATATATAATTGTGTGCACACTAAAGAGAGATCTCTTCGTCCCAGCCGGGAGGAATGACACTTAAGTTGTGACATATTTTGAAGGACTCTTTTAAGGGAATCATTCCATATCTTCATCATGGTCCTCTTGATTTTGTACTTTTTTTATTAATCTTGATTCCTCAACAACTTCATCTTGATCCTTTTGATGTGGTACCTGCTTTATTAATCTAGATGGTATCCATATTGGAGAGGATTCATGCTTTGGAAAGACACAAACAGATCCTCTCCCCCAAATTAATACTGGATCCGGACCCTTCCATGTACCTGAAAGAACATCCTTCCAGTAAACCAAAGGTTTATGTTGTTGATGTGGGTTCCAATGTCTGTCTCCAGCAGAATAACCATCAGAGTCTAAAGTTAAAAAATTTAAAGTAAACAGGGCAACTGCCAATCTGTCCTTAGGATTTTTCCAGTTTCCTTCTTTCTGTTTTAACAACATAACTTTTAGTGTGCGGTTTGCTCTTTCAATAATGCCTTGACCCTGAGGATTGTATGGGATGCCTGTTTTATGGGATATGTTGAATTTTGCGCAAAACTGTTTGAAAGATGAGGACGTATAAGCGGGACCATTATCTGTTTTAAGCATTTTGGGGATGCCCAATGCAGCAAAAGCTTGTAAACAATGAGATGTGACATCTTTAACTTTTTCTCCGGAATGTAAGGAAGCAAAAATCATGCCTGAGCATGTATCTATGGTTACATGAATAAATTGCAATTTTCCAAAGCTTGGCTCATGAGTAACATCCATCTGCCACAAATGATTGGGCATTAATCCTCTAGGGTTAACACCAAAATGAGGATTGGGCAAATGTGTTATACAAGATTTACAATCTTTTACAATTGTTCTGGCTTGCTCCTTTGTGATTTTAAACCTACGTTGCAAGGTGGTGCTGTTGACGTGAAACTGGGAATGAAATAAAGTAGCTTGTTGTAGTGCTGAAAGTATAAATATTGTTTTTGTAAGTTCATCTGCCTTTTGATTACCTTCATGGAGGGGGCCAGGCAAATTAGTATGTGCTCTAATATGGCCTACGAATAGAGGTTCTTTTCTTGCCCACAAAAGTTTTTGTATCTGATAAAACAATTTAAAGGCTGGAGTATGAGGTGCTATTGGTCCTGCTAACTCTAATTTTGGGACGGCTTGTACAATATAGTGGCTATCTGAAAAAATGTTTATGGGCTGGTCTCTAAAATTTTCCAGAGCTCTTACCACAGCTTCCAATTCCACTAGTTGAGCTGATTTGTGTGCAGTTATGTAAGTCATATTTTCTTTTGTAGTGACTACTGCAGCAGTACCATTTGAGGACCCATCTGTAAATACATTAAATGCCTTAGGAATAGGTTGATTTTTTATTACCTGTGGAAATATAATAGGATGATTAATACAAAAAGATAATATAGGAGACTTAGGAAGGTGATTATCAAAATTTGCAGAGGTAGAGCATCTAGCTATAGCCCAGTCATTATCATTGAAGCATAAATATTCAATCTGTGACGATGAATAGGGAGTAATAATAGTAGCAGGGTGAATGCCAAATATTTTAGTAGAAGTTTTAAGTCCTTGAAGAATAAGTTTAGCCACCATGGAGGTATATGACTCAATTATGCTTTTAGGAGAGACAGGCAAATGTATCCATAATAAAGGCCCTTGTTGCCAAAATACTCCTGTGGGTGTATATTGTGAAGAAATAATAATCAATATCAGCGGTTGAGTTAAATCAAATCTGTCACAATGAGCTCCTTCTATGGCTTTTTCTACTACCTTTAAAGCTTTCCTAGCATCAGGAGTCAATGTTCGCGGTGAGGATGGATCAGGGGCCCCTCGAAGAATATCAAATAAAGGTTTTAATTGGCCAGTAGTGAGGTTTAGTGTAGGGCGAAGCCAATTAATGTCTCCCAGTAGTTTTTGGAAATCATTGAGGGTGGTTAAATGTTCTTTATTTATTAAAATTTTTTGGGGTCTAACAAAAGTATCCATGATTTTAAATCCTAAATATAATATGGGAGATCTGGTTTGAACTTTTTCTTCTGCTATATATATTCCGTATTTTTTAAAATTTTCTACCATGTCACTGAATATATTAAATAAGATTTTTTGATTAGGGTGGGCCAGTAAAATATCATCCATGTAATGCAGACACATGAGGTTTGGATATTTATTTTTAATGGGTTGGATAGCCTTGTCCACATATATTTGGCATATGGTGGGGCTATTAGCCATTCCCTGCGGCAAAACCTTCCATTGATATCTCTGATCAGGGCCATTATTGTTAATAGAAGGAACTGAAAAAGCAAACCTGGGGGCATCCAGAGGATGTAGGGGAATAGAAAAGAAGCAATCCTTTATATCAAGACTAATAACATGGAAATTTTTTGGAATAGCTATAGGATTCGGAAGTCCAGGTTGAGTAGGGCCCATGACTTGCATGGTTTTATTAATTTGTCTAAGATCATGTAATAATCGCCATTTTCCTGATTTTTTCTTGATCACAAATATGGGGGAATTCCAGGGAGAGGTGGAATGTTCTATATGTCCTGCTTTTAATTGTTCCTTAACTAGTAGGTGGGCCGCTTGTAATTTCTCTTTAGATAGGGGCCACTGAGGGACCCACACTGGCTTATCAGAAAGCCATGGTATTTTCAAAATTATTTTCTCAGTGGTCCCAAAGAAAAATGTCTTTTTCCTATATAATAATGATTTCTTTTAGGGTTAAGCTTACCCTGTACTTTTTGATGATTTCTTTTAGGGTTAAGATTACCCTGTATGTTTTTACATTTAACACCTGCAGGTTTGGTTGCAAGGTGTACTCCCATTTGTTGTAAAATATCTCTTCCCCATAAAGTAACCGGTAGATTAGGTAAAACATAAGGCTGAAATGTGCCTTTATGTCCTTCATCATCCTCCCATTTTAAAATTACCGCACTTTTTTCTGGGAGGTTATTATATCCCAAGCCTCTTAAACTGGTTGAAGCTTTTTGTAGAGGCCAGTGTTTGGGCCATTGACGTAAATTAATGATGGAAGAATCAGCTCCAGTATCTATAAGACCCTCCATTTCTATTCCTTGGATTCTTATTTTACACATAGGCCTCCTTGTACAGTCCCGAACCCAGCAAACCATGGGTTTTGAATCAGTGGAACAAAATCCTCTATTGTTCCTATTTAGAGGCATATTCATTTTAAATGAATTATGTAAATTTGGAAGGAGGAGCAGCTGAGCAATTCTATCTCCCTGATTAATAGAACTTATACTTTGGGGTGAGCTAAGCATTATTTTTATTTCCCCTTTATAGTCTGAGTTTATTACGCCTGGGGTCACTTGCAAACCTAATAAGCTTTCAGGACTTTGCCCGATAATAAGTCCTACAGTCCCTGAGGGAAGAGGTCCCCTGACTCCTGTGGGAATCAGTTGAACCCCCATTTCAGGTGTTAACACTATTCGGGCGGTGGAACAGAGGTCTAATCCTGCATTTCCTCCTGTTCCTCTGGCGAGGGAGTGGATGGGTAATAGGGATTGTGTCGGGGAAGCATCTGAGTGGATGCTTGAGGATACTCCTCCTCCAATGCCTCGTACATTTGTGGGCCCCGGGGCATTGGGCCCCGTGCCCTGTTTTTTGAATTCCTGAACAAAGGATTTCCATGGATGTCAAATTTTGAATAGCATTTATTGGCCCAATGATTTCCTTTCTTACACCTGGGGCAGCAACCTGGAGTACGGTATGAATTTGGTCTTATTTCTCTTTGGGGATTTTGCCTAGAATAGCCTGATTGATTATGATAATTTTGCCTAGAATATCCCGATTGATTATAATGTCTATGTTGAGCCCTTGTAAAATTTTGAGGGGCAGCATCTCTCACAGCTGCTGCAATCACATTCCCTGTGACAAAGGCATCATTTACATCTTTACATAGTTGTATATATATGGAAAGATCCTTTTTATTTTTCCATGGCCTGATGACTTCCTGGCAATATTTATTAGCATTTTCGTACGCTAATTGAATAACTAATGGCATAACTTGATCAATGTCTCCAAAAACTCTACCTGCAGTTCTCAAAAGTCTATCAGCAAATTCAGCATATGGTTCATTAGGTCCTTGAATTACTTTGGACAAGCTACCTTGTAGATCCCCAGGTCCTTGTACAGTTTTCCATGCCTTTAAGGCAGCTGCATTTATCTGAGCATATACTCCTGGGGTATAATGTTTTTGATCCTGTATGTCTGCGAATTGCCCTTCTCCTGTGAGCATTTCTATATTATGGTCTCCAAACCCTGCATCTGCATTTCTTTTAGCTGTTTCTATACAAAGTTCCTGAAATTGCGATCGCCAAACCAAGTATTGTCCCCCACTTAATGTTGCTTTACATAGACGCTTCCAGTCTGCGGGGGTTAAGCTAAAGGTGTTAAGGGACTCCAGTATACTCAACGTGAAAGGAGCTTGGGGTCCATAAGTCATTACTGCCTCTTTGAGATTTTTTATTGTTTTGAAATCTATTGGCTGGTGGCCCCTCTGTCCATTTTCATATTCAAATACTGGCAGTTCCCAATGTATCTGTGAGTTACCCTCGAGAGCGCATAAGCGCTCAGAAAGACTTTTTATTTCTATTTCTAGGGTATGCAAACGTCTAGTGATACCCTTCATATTTTCTGTAATCGATTTCACCCATGGGGGAGTAGAGGACACAAGTTCCTCCACTTGATGATCCCTTATCTTGGTCTTCCTTAATTTCCTTTTATTCATTTTCTCAAAATCACCTTTAGTTAATTCCTCCTCACTACTACTACTCTCATTGGTCCTAACTGACTCAGTAACATCCTGAGTCCCAGGTTCAGTTGAGACCATGTATCCTTGAAATATCTCTAATAAATCTTGAATAGCTTTAGCAGCTCGGATCTTTGTAATTTTGGGGACACTTCTAATACTCTCCTTACTGGTCTTAGTTGACTCAGCGGAATCTACGCTTTTATGATTGCCTTCACTGTTTTCTAAATCCTCCTCACTAACGACAGACTCATCCATATCAAAGAATTCATCAAGAGCCTCGTACACTTGGGTCTTAGTTATTTTCGAACCCATTTTAAACCGCTCTGACTAGAGACTCCTGCGAGGTTTCTCAGTTCTTACCTGCCGTGCTGAATTCCCCGTACGGGCCACCAACTGTTAGCCGCCGGAAAGGGATTGCAGCCTGGAACGGCAGCGCCGCGGGAAGGAGTCCGGAGACAGGATGGAGACGAAAAATTCTTTAATCTTTCTGTCTCTGTCTCTTGTAATTTCTAACACTACATACACACTCTCACAAGAAACCAAGCACGTACTCTTACAAGAAACTACAATGTATCTATACAATAGCGATAACCCTGTCCTTTCACTCTCACAAGAAACCTAGCCACGTACTCTTACAAGAAACTACAATGTATCTATACAATAGCGATAACCCTGTCCTTTCTCTCTCTGGTCTCATCCCATGCGCCCGAGCAGGAATGGTGCTTGCTCGATCTGCCGAGTCACTCCTCAAATCTCTCAAGATCTTGGGCCAAGTCCCGTGAGACTACGGAAGGCGACAATGCCCAAAAATGTCAATCTGCTGAGTCATTGCTCAAATCTCTCGAGATCCTGGGCCAAGTCCCGTGAGACTACGGAAGGCGACAATGCCCAAAAATGTGTATGGCCCATAGTCAACCGCAATCTTAGCTATCTCCCCAAACAGGGCTCCTGCAGATGGTGGTTAAAAACACATTTAGTGGGGCTGGGGTTGTGGCTTAGTGGTAGTGCGCTTGCCTGGCACGTGCGCGGCCCAGGTTTGATCCTCAGCACCACGTACAAATAAACCCATTGTGTACAGCTAAAAGCAAATAAATAAATATTTTTAAAAAAACACAACATTTAGTGAGGAAGTTTGGAATAAATACAGAATACACAATAGAGAGAAACAATCAGAAAAATCTAAAAACTTTGATATTTGTAACAGAGTAGTATTTTTGACATTCTTCCATAGTGAACATGCTAGTAAAAGTGATAGCCACCTCTTGCTGTAATCAGGGGTTCTTTAGTAAACCATAGTAATCTAAGAAGTATAAAACATATTTTCCCATTTACCTCATGTAAATTAATCTTAATTGAGTAAGGCTGAGCAATAGCTATAAGAAATCATATCTAAAATGTATTCATTGGCATTTTAAAGAAAATTTCACAACTAAAGAGAAAGCTTTGTTAAAGTTAACACAGTAAAAATGATACCCAAACCAGTACCTTTTTGTAATCCCTGGATGCTTAAAAAAAAAAAAATAGTTTGAGAACTTCCTTAGGACTAAAATTTTCACAACAGCACACACAATAATGACTCAGAGAATCAGATGAGCTTTAAGTCAAAAAGAAACCTCATACTCAAAAGTTATGCTTACTAGATAATATTGTCAAGCCTTTCAATATACATATAAACTCTTCCGAGCAACTGGTGACTCCCTATGATTTGCTTTATCTTAGAGTTGTAGAAAATCATGAGAAACAGAATTTGGAAATTTAATTAATCTTCAGTTCCTCTTATAACTTTATTTTTAAATCACTTTTATGGTATAACTATTCAACTGTTATTTAGTTGTACAAATATCATTTCCAGTGGATATTCTTGTAAATGGGGTGAAAAAGTGAAGGGTACATGATATAAATCAAGTAAAGTCTCTCAAATCAAGCTTCATATACAGTAATGAGAATTTAGTAGCATACTGTTGTAACTAAATTATAGTTATAGTAAATCATAGTTTTGTACAAACTCGTAAAGAGCAAACTGAAAAAGCAAAGGCAAGCAATGGAGGATTTTAAGAAGGGATTTTTAAATGTTCTATTTTAGGTTTCAGAAAAGTCTTCCCAGCTGATATATAATGGACACTAGGGAGGTAGGAATAGGGTAGAGAGATAATTAGACAATTAGAGGTTTAGAAGCAGTCTAGATAAGAGATAATGATAGATTAAATCTATATTCCAGCAGTGGGGATGTAAGAATTGGTCAGATTTTAGGATATATTTCTATATCAATCAGCTATTCATTTCTTTATTTTTTTTGTTATTCTAATTTGTTATACATGTTTACAGAGTACATTTCATATTACATATAAAGAGCACAATTTTTCAAGTTGCTGGTTTTATATAAAGTATTTTTACAACAATTGTGTCTTCATACATGTATTTAGGATAACCATGGATAACTCAGTCTGCCATTATTCCTATCCCCTTGAACCCTCCTCTCCCTCCCTGCTCTTTGTTTTATTAAAATCTCTTTTATTCCTCTCATCCCCTCTCTCTTGCCTTTATAAGTTAGCATCTTCATATCAAAGAGCTCATTCGACCTTTGGTTTTTTGGGATTGGCTAACTTCACTTAGCGTTATTTTCTCCAACTCCATCCATTTACCTGCAAATTCCACGATTTTATTCTCTTTTAGTGCTGAGTAGTGTTCCATTGTGTATATATACCAAAGTTTCCCTATCCATTCATCTGCTGATAGGCATCATGGTTGCTTCCACAATCTAGCTATTGTGAATTGTGCTGCTATAAACATTGATGTGGCTGTGTCCCTGTAGTAAGCTGTTTTTAAGTCCTTTGGGAATAGGCCAAGGAGTGGGATAGCTGGGTCAAATGGTGGTTCCATTCCCAGTTTTCCTAGGAATCTCCATACTACTTTCCATATTGGCTTCACCAATTTGCAGTTCCACCAGCAATGTAAGAGTGTGCCTTTTTCCCCACATCCTCGCCAGCATTTATTGTTGTTTGCTTTTTTGATAGCTGCCATTCTGACTGGAGTAAGATGAAATCTTAGAGTTGTTTTGATTTGCATTACTCTAATCGCTAGAGATGTTGAACATTTTTTCATATATTTGCTGATTG